>CM055900.1:60313619-60333119 GCA_029582155.1 Panopea generosa
ATTGAAAAGTTCCATTACTTTCTCTCTTAATTTAATTCTGTATTGTGGCAATTTTATATTACCAAACATATTACAACTTGGTTTTAAATATATTCATAATAACTATTATACAAGTTTCTACAGATTCGCCTCAACACAGATAAGTATTTTATGGTAACATACACAAAGGTGGTTTTACTGATTCCCCTTATCAAATATAAGTATATGTTATGGTAACATAAACAAAGGGGGTTCTACTGATTCCCCTGGTACCTCTACAGATTCCCCTCAACACAGATAAGTATATGTCATGGTAACATGCACAAAGGAGGTTCTACTGATTCCCATCAACACAGATAAGTATATGTTATGGTAACATACACAAATGGGGGTTCTACAGATTCCCCTGGTACCTCTACAGATTCCCCTCAACACAGATAAGTATATGTTATGGTAACATACACAAAGGTGCTTCTACAGATTCCCCTCAACACAGTTATGTATATATTATTGTAAAATACTCAAAGGGGGTTCTACTGATTCCCCTGGTACATTTACAGATTCCCCCCAAGATAGATAAGTGTATGTCATGGTATCAGATGGAAAGGGGGTTCTACAGATTCCCCTCAACACAGATAAGTGTATGTTATGGTAACATACACAAAGGTGGTTCTACAGATTCCCCTCAACACAGTTATGTATATGTTATGGTAACATACACAAAGGTTTTTTTACTGATTTCCCTGGTACCTCTACAGATTCCCCTCAACACAGATAAGTATATGTAATGGTAATATACACAAAAGTGGTTCTACTGATTTCCCTTAACACAGGTAAGTATATGTTATGGTAACATACACAAAGGTGGTTCAACAGATTCCCCTCAACACAGTTATGTATATGTTATGGTAACATACATAAAGGGGGTTCTACTGATTCCCCTGGTACCTCTACAGATTTCCCTCAACATAAATAAGTGTATGTCATGGTATCAGATGCAAAGGGGGTTCTACAGATTCCCCTCAATGTAAATGCGATGTTCCTTAGTCAAGGGCAGTCCATCTGTTAGAGCATTCCTTACAGTGTCACTAACTGCATTTCTTCTTTTCTTGGTGTACAACATATGATATAAATGATAAATTATAGCTTTAAAAGTTACCTGCAAATTACTGCAGTTTAATCATATAAGCTTACTGTACAAAATCAAAAAAATATTGTGCCTACCTATATTAGTGACGGGGCATGGGTTCGAAATCTGCAACCAATTATCTGTTGAAATCTGTAAGTAAACCGATGGAACTGATCGATTATAATCGGTTCCATTTCATTTGGCTTTTTACTTATTCAGACTTTCGTAAACCTGAAGACCTTCCATACCTTCAATTTAGTCTTACAACAAGGGTGGTTATATATCATCGCCTCGTTACTTTATTGTGCCACTTTATGTATTAGAGTTACTTCCATTTGCTAATTTAATTCGTACTCGCGGCTTTCGTGCTTTGAACATTCGTACCGACTATAAACTTTTCCGGATGTTCGCAATTGGATTGGAAAACATTACATGATAAGTATATAAACATGAAACTAAACTAACCAAAAAATGTCTTTTAATTACTCAAGAGAGAAAACTTTGTTGTTTTTTTTGACCGATTGATTGACAAAAAGCAATGACTGAATCATTAAATGTCGCTGATCAATGATTGAATCATTACATGTCGCTGAGCAGTGCCATAAAAACTAAATAAGAAAACTGCCCTTTACATAATGTAGAATTAGAAATCCCTGAAAAGAAGCCACATGTTAAAAGAATTATTTAAGCCTAATAGTTAAAATCTGGAAAACGTATCACTTCCTTCATTAAAATCTTTGCAGGACACTGTTTCTTTTTGGAGTTTTGCAGCATATCTCGTCTCTTATGTGGTATAGGATGATCACCCTTATATAATGTTAGTTAAAAACACATTATTATTTTGTATGTTACTTTTATTTTCAACTCTATTTTAAGCAATTCTCTTCTTATGAATTTAATACCATTTACTTTCTTTTTCTTTAAATATGATTAATCAAAACCAATTATTTATAAACAGAAATAATTGTTTTTTTATTTATTGTATTTTAAAATAGAAAAGAATTGCAGAGACATTCCTGCAATAACCCATGTGTATACTGCCATCAGTTGCATACTGATGAAGAAGAAAACTGGCGGTTCTGTGACAAATGCAACAGACACTTTAAGAATTATATCTGCTTTCAAATGCATCTGAAGAAGAGTAGTGAGGACGGTTAAAACACATGTGAATTATATTTCAAATGCAAGGATTGTTACGTTACTGCCAGTCAGATTCGGATATTCTTAGAAAATGCTGTTTGAAATTTCGAGAGTTGTTCATGGATTTAACAAAAAAAGGTGACAGCAAAGGAAAAGACCCGTTCGAGAATTGTATCACTATTGCGTCCGCATGTCATCTCGTATGCAGAACCAATTTTATAGAGCACGAGAGCATAGCCGTGATACCTCCGCATGGCTACCGACCAGAAGAAAAACAGTCCATCATGGCTTACCAATGGGTGTCATATCTAGCACACACAAAGCAGATTAACATCCAACACGGGAGAAACATAGGAGAAAGGCACATTGGTCCTTACAAAATGGACGGTTACTACGAAACAGATTCTGGTGAAAAGGTGGTCCTGGAGTTCCACGGTTGTTTCTGGCACGGGTGTTCAAAGTGTTTTTCTAAGACAACAGTCAATCCGGTGAATGACATGAACATGGGAGAGTTGCATGCTAGAACCAAAGAGAAACAACAATTCTTAGCAGAAAATGGCTATACGTACATCTCTATATAGGAGTGCAATTTCAAGCAAGATATAGCGACGAATGACGACGTTAAACAGTACATACAAAACCTTGGGTTGGTAAGTCCACTAGAACCTAGAGATGCTTTCTTTGGGGGTCGCACAGAAGGCTTTAAACTGTATGAAGAAACATGAGCGACAAACCAAAAACAATATTATGACGTGACATCACTTTATCCATTCGTCAACAAGACAGGAAAAATACCTGTTGGGCACCCACAGATCATTTCAGACAATTTCCGAGACACCAGCCACTATGAAGGTTTGATTAAATGTAAAGTGCTGCCACCTAGGGGATTGCATATTCCAGTGTTACCAATGAAGTGCAACGGAAAACTTATACATAATTTATGTCGCATGTGCAGTGAAAACTTCCAGCAAGGGCCGTGTGAGCATACCGATGGTGAGACAGCATTTGTTGGTACTTGGGTCACTGATGAGGTGAAAGAAGCATTGACACAAGGTCATATGCTTCAAACCATCTATGAAGTCTGGCATTTTGAGAAAGTGTTCCAATATGATTCAGAGTTGTAAACTGGTGGACTGTTTACCGAGTATGTCAACACCTTTTTGAAAGTGAAACAACAGGCGAGTGGCTGTCCAGATTTGTGTATCGATGAAAATACCAAACTAAAGTACATTCAACATTATCACGAGAAGGAGGGCATTCTGCTAGACTACAACAAGATTGAGAGAAATCCTGGCTTGAGATCACTTGCTAAGCTTATGCTGAACTCCTTCTGGGGTAAATTTGGTCAACGTACCAATTTGACCCAAACCTCATTCATAACAGACCCTGCAGAATTCTTCGATATGATGACTTTTGACCAGCAGAGAGTGAAAAATGTACGCTTTGTGAATGACGAGTCTGTGAAGTTAGAATGGGTGTACAGCGATGACTTCATTGAAGCTTCTGCTAGAACCAATGTCATTATCGCAGCTTATTCTACAGCACAAGCACGCTTCAAGCTCTACAGCTACTTGAAACAACTTGAAAGGCGGGTACTCTGTTGTGACACTGATTCTATCGTATTCAAGACAGCCCCAGGCAAGTGGGAGCCACCACTCGGGGACTACCTAGGAGACCTCACTGACGAGGTTCCTAATAACAACATCACAGCATTTATTACTGGTGGTCCTAAGAATTATGCCTTCAAACTCTCCCCTGTCCAAACAAAAAAGGGCAAAAGTCGATTTGCAAAAAGCGCGGTATTACTCTTAATTGCAAAAACTGTATTAATATCAATTTCCAAACAGTGAAAGACATGGTAACTGGACATAGTAATGTTTATCATATATCTGTCATTGATGAAAACAGGATTGTAAGAAACCCTTCCATAGGACATGTGATTACAAAACGAGAAATTAAAGACTATACAATTGTGTTTGACAAGCGCGTGATTAAAGATGACTATCAAACTGTACCCTATGGAATATAATTACCAACAATTACTAATGGACCTTACACAAGTATGAACATTGAACATTACCTGATAACAATTGCATATATGTTATTTACGTATATCATTAAACCCTTATGTTGTATTCTTAGTTTGTTGTAGTGATACTGTATGCTTGTATGCTTGTGTTGTACATATCATATAAATAAATACTTATATACTACAACTGGCTCTAGTTATTTTGTCAATAATAAAAACACTAATAAAACAATGCCATCTTTATACATATTTGAATGCTATATAAATATGTATTGTTATAAAGTGATGTACATAGCGCTGATAGTATTTACATTCCTACGCGACAGACCATATAGAGAAGTATACATGCTGACCTCCACTGACCTGACGCTCAAATAGTGAGATATTGAAAAAAAGTCGTCTGCTCGATGTATTGGTTTTATTTAAATATGGCGGTGTATCGGAAAATTTAACTTGTCATCTGCAAGGTAATCCGATCAATAACGTTACGCCCGAGCGGCTCCGAAAACTTACTCATTTTCTATCCACCCAAGATGACGGATTTCTATTGAATATATAGAGGGGTCACCGAGTGCAAATTTCCTGGATGAGCGTCTCTGACCTCTCCCCTGGATGAAACGTCCTAAGAATATCCGGGCCCATTAAGCATGGAAAATCCGGCCCCAACATTAATTTTAAAAATAATATCATTTATTATTTTGTATTTCTAATGAAATATTGGAAAGTTATAATATAGTTTGAAACACACATATTAATTACTGTGGAATTGATATTGAAAACATACTCTTAACAGGAATTATATAGTGCATATAATAATCAACGATTGTTAATGAAAAGTAACTTTTTGAGGAATGAAACACTTATGATTTATAATTCAATTTAATAATTAATCAATATAATCATAAACAATGTCTGTCTGTCTGTTTGCATCTCTCTCTCTCTCTCTCTCTCTCTCTCTCTCTCTCTCTCTCACGATGACAAGAAAAAAATGGATCGCATGTTTTCAGGTAATTGTAATACTATACTATGCAGTTAATTTTAGTGAATAGCAACATCAACATATTAACGTGGCCAAGTATTCCTGATATAAAGGATTTCGCTCAATTATAGTATTGTTCTTGTAAATAATGCACCCATTGTGTCGTGTTAATATCTATTGTGTGTCTCATCTTCAGTTAGATTAGTTTGTAAAATGGCACATATGAATACAAACCGTTAAATGCTTTATTTTTGAAAGAGATTTTGTAAATGTTTGAAGTGCATTCTATTTTATATATTTGTGGTAATCTGAAACAATTGTAAACTGTATTTTAATTTCTTCTTTCTGTCAATATGTCGAGAGATAATGCAGGTTTGTTCGCTCCCAATCTCCGTATTTTAAGTCCTGGGTAATTTGCATTCCAACATTAGCGTGTATCTCATTAACATCATACCGGTATTCTGTTCTGTGAATGGTATATATGTAATAACGAAACACACTGTACGTGTCTGATAAAAAAATATTTCAATTATGTTCTGTTTGCGTCTAGTACATATTCTATCATCTCTAGGTGTGTTATTGTATCTTCCATGGTCTATTTCTAATCTGTGTGAAGACAGTCTTAATGACTAAGTGCATACCGGTGTTGTATAGTATTTTGGCCCCTCTGTAAAATGACCCCGGGGTCAAATTACTATATAGTAAAACGACCCCGGGGTCATGTTACCGCTATAGTAAAATGACACTCCCTATAGTAAATTGACCCCCCCCCCTCCTGATTTATCACCAATAAAGATATTCATCTTAGTTTAAGGACTAATTAATGTTTATGGATACATCTCTTGATAAATAATTAAAAAAAAAAATACAAGAAAATACTCACGTAAAACAAGACCATTCTTTTGTCTAGATATCTAGGTATGCTCTATAGCAGTTATTATTGTTTGATTATACCTATATCCCTTTACTTGGAAAGTGAAAATATTTGATATTTATACATATCATTATAATCATTAAAGAATAATTAGTGCAGTGGGAGTGGGAGGTTGGGGGGGGGGGGGGGGGGGGGGTCTCACTTCACCATGACCATTGTAAAGTGCCCTCTCCCCATCCCCGTCTATTTATGTTTAGTTATTATCAAATTAATCATTAATCATGAGTTATTGGATCATGATTTGTTTTATCATCCTTGAATCTGCAAGAAATTCATCTTAACAGTTAATTTTTTTTTAATTTAAATTGGGGGTAGGGGGTCACTTTACAATGGCCATTGTAAAGTGACCCCCATCCCAATCTTTTTATGTTTAGTTATTATCACATTAAACATGACATTGTGTTATGTGATCATAATTTGCTTGTGCATTCTTGAAATTACAAGAAATTAATCACAATTAAATTTTTTGAAAAAAAATGGGGAGGGGGGGGGGGAGGGTCACTTTACCATGGCCATTGTAAAGTGATCCCCCCCTCACCACCACCTTTTTATAGTTAGTGATTATCACATTAAACATGTGTTCTGTGAACATAATTTGTTTAAGCATTCATTAATCTACAAGAACTTAATCACAACAGTTACAGACCCTAAACCGCTCAAGTACCCCAAATGCACGCAAACGGAGTGCACTCAGAGCGTAAGCGGAGCGCGAGCGTAGCGCAGACGGAGCGCGAACGGAGCGCAGATTGAGCGCTGACGGAGCGGACCTGGACCGTAAGCAAACGCTGAATTTTTAATAATAAACGCACTCCTGAACGCATGAAATAGATCGAATGCACTCAGACACGCTGAATGCACTCAGATACGCTGAGTGCACTCAGATGCGCAGTATATGCAGTATACGCTAGACACAGTAAAATAACTGATAACAGAACTATTCGTGCGCTACTGAGTGCACTCGTTCATTCGGATACACTCTTTTTTCATCATTTGATCGTGAAATCGATACTTAAAATCGAGATTAAAAAGAAAATTTCTTTCACATAAATATAAACCATGTATTTTATATAAATGTTTTATTGTAAAACGCATGATAAAACTTATTTTGTCAACAATTTATCAATTATAGCATAAATATCAATATTTAGCTGATCAATACAATAATGTTTAAAATACCTATTATACCATAGACGACACATCAACGGTTATCTACGGTTAATTTAGTTGCATGTTTAAGCATGTTTTGGTTTGCGCAACAAAAATATAAATAATTTAAAATGTAATAAAATGTATATATATTGTGTAAATAACAATTCGAAAAGATGTAATATGAATTCACTATTTGCCGTGTTATTTCGATATAAATTAGTTATAGAACATACAATACATTTACTTTATTTCGATTTAAGCGTATACTGTTCCAAATACAAAAATATCAAAGCATGCGTGAAACAAACAAAACATAGATATGCGGAAAATTATATGATTATGATTCTATTTGTTTGGATATTTCGGCAAAATAAAAATTACCAATTTTCAATTTAATTTGGACTTTAGTTTTATATTTTCCCCAAACATAGTTACACTGAGTTTGTGCTTAGTTGTGAACAAATGTACGTAAAACTGTCATATTGCAATTAAAGTGGAAACATTATACTCGTGCACATCTCATTAAAATAATAGTAATAAATTAATTGTATTCTAAAATATAAAGTGGGTCAGTAGTACAGCGGATAGGGTGCTGGCTTCAGGCGGCAGAGGTCGCGAGTTTGACCCAGGCTCTACCCGACCTCTCGAAACACAATTCAGTACCAGATCTAATAAGGGAATGCACTGGAGAACGATATGCATAAGCTCCGAGCTTACTTCACAATCAAGCTAAATTAAATTAATGTAAAATAAAAGTATGTATGCCAAATTAACACGACAGACCGAAATAACACATTAGACACAGGAAATAAAAACTAGTAAACGTAAATTTCAAGGTGACCTTTCTGAGGTTGTGATTTTATATTGACTAAAGAACAGCTTTTGATCATCGGGAAGGTTGAAATAAACAAAAAAGAACATGTATTCACTGCCTATAAAATAGTAAATATATTGTTTTCCCGCTTTCCTACAAAATCGATACGCCTGATCACGTGCACATAAGCACGTAACAATTAAGCCATTATATAAAAGCTGTGAAAGGGGCAACAAGTAAGAAATGACAATAATAATAAGAAGAATAATAATATTATAATATAATAATAAAGTAATATAGCAATAATAACAATACTATAAATAATAATGAAAATAATATTAGTAATAATAGTAATAAATAATGATAAAATATATAATAGATATTAATGATAATGATGATAATAACAATATTATAAAAAAAATCTGCATATTTTAGTATTGATTTTGACTATATATTTCTTATCCAATCACATGCCGCGGGTTAAATTAAGATTCATTTATCTGGCATTGAATATAATCAAAATGAAAATTACACACCGGCAGGGTTCTTCGTGATCAATGGACCGATAAATCACCAATTAACTTTTTATTGACACACATGTGGTTCTCACCATGAGTATCTGTTTTGATGATTGCCATGAAACTCTGCCTTCATAACAGTAATTAAATTGTTATATTAATTGTGAACGACTGACCAGATGCACGTCTCCAATATAAAAGCTGTGACAAATCAGTAAGTCAATATGTATATTATAATAATAGCTCCAATGATAATAATATTAAAAAAACAAAAAAAACAACAAATAATGAAAGTAAAAAATAATACAAATAAAATACTACATTTTTACAAGGAATTATTTAGAGACATTTAATTTTTATTATTTTTAAAATTGTAGGATTGTTTTATTTTGTAAATTAACAATTCTGATTTTTAGTTGTATCTGTTTTTTATACGAGGTCGCTAAGGCAGCTGTGGTAAAATGACAGCCCTGAATACACATCCCTTAATACGTGTATGTCACACTTTCCACCATTCATTCAGAACTGGCGTTTTCGGTTCGTTAATTTAATGATATTAACATCATGATATTTACATACTAAAGCGTTCTGAAACTTCGAATAACAAATATCTTAAATAATTTTTTTATTTGTTGTTAATTGGCTGGCAGTTTTCCTTTTTTATCTTTTCTTTTCAATCACATAATGTTGGCTCAATTAAGATTCATCCATCTGGCACGAATTACAATCAAAATGAAACCATACATATCTTCCGTGGTCAATAGACCATTAAGTCACAGCTTTAGCATATAACCTAATTGACACGGCTCTCACTGGCATGTGACATAACGTAATTAACACCACGGGTGTGTTGCTGCGTGTCATATAATTAGCGGTATAGCACAGTGGGTGTAGTTTCAAACAAGTTTAATATAGTTTGTCATTTTAAATAATATATTAACATAAAGCATACTATCAGTAAAATAATAGTTTGAGAAACCCGCTGAAAAAAGTTCATTGCAAGTATATTTATATACATAATGATAACGAAAATTATTATAAAAACTTAAAATATCAGAATATATTTTTTAAGTCTAGTGAAGCCACAATTGGACCCAAATCGAGAAAAACACTACAAGATTATTATTTTTCAAAAATCATTTATTATAATGTCGAATTGCATTGCACGGGTTATAATAAATTTTTCATCACCCTTGCAGTGCATATTATTGATTATAAAGCTTATTTTAGTTTGAACATTAACAAAACCAGTGATATATCCACATGTTGTTAAGTCACTGATACACTGAGCAGATTTATGGATTATTATAAGACCAACGAGGTATCAACAGTATGGAATTATTAATTAAATTTAATTATTAATAACAATATATTTAGTTTATGTTGATGATGTATGTGTAAATTTTGTGGACAAACTTTATTGCTTTCCTGTTACAAACGGCTTACGGTATATCAAAGAAGATACTGACGCAAACACATGTCGGTCTGGATAACAGACGCCGGTATAACTTACGATATTCTTTGATCACCCAGACCACTGATCACATATCAAAACATAGACATTTCCGTTAAACATGCCTACTATCGATACTAGCTTATCGGAAATTTACAACCTTTCGCCCAGCGGGTGACATAATATGTAGACAAACAATCGGATTATGAATTAATTTACCTTGACTAAATCCCATGGATACATTTTATTGCTCCATTGGAACAGATTAAATTAAAAAGTCAATATAGAATCATTTTAAGAGTAGAGATGTTGCGATTGGTTATTGGCCGGAAACCGAACTGAGCGAACTGAACGTTGAGTGAACGCTGAACGAAGCGAACGATAAGAGGAGTATTAAACAGAGCACTCAGATATACAGCGCTCGTGAGCGAATACCTGCGTTTGTGAGTGCATTAAATTAACCGCGTTTAATCGAGTGCACGCAAACGGAGCGCGAACGGAGTGCGAACTAAGCGCGAACGGACCGCGAACGGAGTGCAAACTGAGCGCAAACGGAGTGCAATTATGGGGTACTTGAGCGGTTTAGGGTCTGTAAATTAAAAAAAAAAATATTGGGGGATTTTGGGGCGGGGGGGGGGGGGGGGTGGGGGGGGGAGAGGATTCACTTAACAATGAATGGTCATTGTAAAGTGACCCCCAACACATTTTTATGTTTAGTGATTATCACATTACACATGGGTTTTGTGATCATAATTTGTACCCCCATCTTTTTATACTATTAATTGTAATATTAAACATGTGTTATGTGATCATATATTTTGTTTTAGCATTCATGAATCTCCAAGAAATTCATCATAACAAGGAAATTTTTTAAAAGAAAATTGGGGGAGAGAGGTCACTTTACCATGGCCATAGTAAAGTGAGCCCCACCACCTTTTTATGTTTAGTGATTATCACATTAAATATGTGTTTAGTATCAAAATTTGTTTTTGCATTCATGAATCTACAAAAAATTAATCACAACAGTTAAATTTAAAAAAATAATTTGGGTTCAGTGGTGGGGTGGGGTGGGGCGAGATCATCTTTTTATATTTATTGATTATCACATTTAACATGTGTTATGTGATCATTATTTGTTTTAGCATTTATGATTCATCATAACAGTTAATTTTTTTGAAAAGAATTGGGGGAAGGGTGTGTGTGTGTGTGTGGGGGGGGGGGGGGGGGGGGGGGGGTCACTTTACCATGGCTATTCATATTTTGTATTAGCATTCATGAATCTACAAGAAATTCATCATTATAGTAAATTTTTAAAAAAAAATTGGGGGTTGGGTTACTTTACCATGGCCATTGTAAAGCGACCCCCACCCACACCACCTTTTTATGTTTAGTGATTATCACATTAAACATGTGTTATGTGATCTTAATTTGTTTAAGCATTCATGAATCTTCAAGAAATTCATCATTATAGATAATTTTTTAAAAAAAAAATTGGAGGAGGGGTGGGGGTTCACTTTACTCTGGCCATTGTAAAGTGACCCCCCCCCCACACACACACACATCCTTTTTATGTTTTAGCGATTATCACATTAAACATAATCTGTTTTAACATTCATGAATCTACAAGAAATTAATCGCAACAGTTAAATTAAAAAACAAATTGGGGGAGTGTGTGTGTGTGTGCAGGAGGGGTTAGGGGGTTGGGGGGGGGGGGGGGCAGTTGGGCGGGGTCACTTTACCATGGCTTTTGTAAAGTGAACCCCCACCCCCATTTTTTTATGTTTAGTGATTATCACATTAAACATGTGTTTTGTGAACATAATTTGTTTTAGCATTCGTGAATATAGAAATTTATCACAACAGTGTAATTTAAAAAAAAATAATTCGGAGAGTGTGTGTGTGTGTGTGTGGGGGGGGGGGGGGTCACTTGACTATGGCCGTTGTAAAGTGACCCCCACCCCATCTTTTTATGTTTAGTGATGAATCTATAAGAAACTCATCGTACCAGTTAAATTTTAATAAAATAAATTTAACAGTTAATATTTTTTTTTAAAAAATGGGGGGAAGGGGTCACTTTACCATGGCTTTTGTTAAGTGACCCCCCCCCCCCCACCCCCTACCTCCATCTTTTTATGTTTAGTGATTATCACATTAAACATGTGTTTTGTGAACATAATTTGTTTTAGCATTCGTGAATCTAGAAATTAAGCACAACAGTGTAATTTAAAACAAATAATTCGGGGAGGGTTGGGAGGGGGGGGGGGGGCCCACACCCCCAACTCCATCTTTTTATGTTTAGTGATTATCACATTAAACATGTGTTATGTGCTTATAATTTGTTTTAGCATTCGTTAATCTACAAGAAATTCATCATAACAGTTAAATTTTTTAAAAAAAATTGGGGGAGGGGATCACTTTACAATGATCATTGTAAAGTGACCCCTCCCCCAAACCTCATTATGTTTAGTGATTATCACATTAAACATGTGTTATGTGATCAGATTTTGTTTTAACAATCATGAATCTACAAGAAATTCATCATTACAGTTGATTTTTTTAAAAAAATTGAAGGAGGTGTGTGTGTGGGGAGGTGGGGGGTGTGGGATGGGTGGGGGTCACTTTACTATGGCCATTGTAAAGTGACCCCCAACACACCCTTTTTATGTTTAGCGATTATCACATTAAACATGTGTTGTGTAAACATAATTTGTTTTAACATTTATGAATCTACAAGAAATTAATCACAACAGTTAAATTAAAAAAACAAACTGGGGGAGTGTGTGTGTGTGTAGGAGAGGTAGGGGGGTTCGGGAGGGGCTGCGCGGGGTCACTTTACAACGGCCATAGTCAAGTGACACCCCATCCCCCACCCCCATCTTTTTATGTTTAGTGATTATCACATTAAACATGCGTTTTGTGAACATAATTTGTTTTAGCATTCGTGAATCTAGAAATTATTCACAACAGTGTAATTTAAAAAAAATAAGTCGGGGAGTTGGGTGGGGGGGGGGGGGGGGTCACTTGACTATGGCCGTTGTAAAGTTACCCCCACCCCATCTTTTTATGTTTAGTGATGAATCTACAAGAAACTCATCGTACCAGTTAAATTTTAATAAAATATATTTAACAGTTAATTTTTTTTAAAAAATGGGGGGAGGGGGTCACTTTACCATGGCTTTTGTAAAGTGACCCCCCGACCCCCACCCCCATCTTTTTATGTTTAGTGATTATCACATTAAACATGTGTTTTGTAAACATAATTTGTTTTAACATTTGTGAATCTAGAAATTAATCACTACAGTGTAATTTAAAAAAAGATAATTCGGGGTGTGGGGGGTTGGGGTGTCACTTTACTATGGCCGTTGTAAAGTGACCCCCATCCAATCTTTTTATGTTAAGTGATGAATCTACAGAAACTCATCGTACCAGTTAAATTTTAATAAAATAAATTTAAAGTTATTTTTTTTTTTAAAAAAATGGGGGGAGGGGGTCACTTTACCATGGCCATCGTAAAGTGACCCCCACCACCTTTTTATGTGATTACCACATTAAACATGTAATTTGTTTTAGCATTCATGAATCTACAAGAAATTAATCACAACAGTAAAAAGAAAAAAAAATTGGGGGAGACCATTGTTAAGTGACCCCTATCTGTTTATGTTTAGTGATTATCACGTTATGTAATCATAACAGTTGAAATATTTTTTAAAACAATTGGTGGGAGTGGGGGTGGGGGAGCTGAGTGGGTAACTTAACCATGGCCATTGTAAAGTGACCCCGCTAATTTGAGGAGGGTGATGAGTAGGTCACTTTACCATGGCCATTGTATATCCCCCCCACTGTCCCCCTCGTCTCTTCATGTTTAGTTATCATCACAATTCATGTGATTATAATAACATTCATGAATTTACAAGAACTTCATCATAACAGTTAAATTTGAAAAAAAAAAAATTGGGGGGTCACTTTACCATGGCCATTGTAAAGTGACCCCCATCTTCACCTTTTCCCAATCTTTTCATGATTCTTTATCAATGTGGTATGTGAACATTTGATCTTGCATTTGTAACTCTACAAGATGTTCATGAATACAGTTAAATTTTGGGCTTGATATGAAGTTATCACATTATGAAGAGGGGCATTGCTTTAGTGATTGTGGAATGAACAACAAAGATTCATGCAAACAGTATATATGTTTTATTGATATATTCAAAACTATTGTTTCTTTTTTGATAATTGTAATTTGGATCATAAGTGTTTTAAATAAATTACAATAAATTACAATACAAAAAAAAAATCATAACAAAGTAAATATTGATCTTAAAACTTTTAGGGGGAAATTCACTGAGTGAATTTTTTATTGTTTCAGTGAAAGATTGAAATATATTTCATCAAGAGAACACCACATGTGATACTTTCATGAGCAACATGTTCTGCTACAAGTGCAAATAAAATTTTAATCTGTCACTGGAAAAAACACATTTCTTTTTTAATGGTTTCTATTCCAAATAATCAAAAATAGCTTAATGTATCCTGTGTAAAGCATTGACTATATTCCCATGCTTGATATTATGTAAAAATACGTACAGATATCCCTTTTTAGCTCACCTAAGGTGAGCTTTTGTGATCGCCTGGTGTCCGTCGTCTGTCGTCCGTTATCCGTCGGTCTGTCGTCCGTTGTTCACTTTTAGGTTCCAACAACTTCTCTTCTGAAACCACTTGGCAAAATTTGATACAACTTCACAGAAATGTTCCTTGGGTGACCCTCTACCAAGTTCAGCGTGATTGGTAAAAAACAAGGTGGCCAAGGGGTGGGGTTAGTTTACTATATAAGCTATAGTAAAAACTTAAGAAAATCTTCTTGTCAAAAACTACTGACTCGATTTTAAGATAATTTCACAAAAATGTTTCTTGTTGTTTGACCCTCCACAAGTTTGTTCAAGTCATCTTGATTCGTCAAAAAACATGGCAGCCAGTGGGTGGGGTTAGTTTACTATATAAGCTATAGTAAACCTTAAAAAATCTTCTTGTAAGAAGCTACTGGCTCGATTTTAAAATAATTTCACAGAAATGTTCCTTGGGTGACTGTTTACCTAGTTTATTCAAGCCATCTTGATTCATCAAAAAACATGGCCGCCAGAGGGCAGGACAAGTTTGATTAGTAAAACATTTTAAAAAATCTTCTTGTCAGAAACTACTGGCTCGATTTTAAAATAATTTCACAGAAATGTTCCTTGGGTGATCCTCTACCAAGTTTGTTCAAGCCACCTTGATTGGTAAAAAAACATGGCGGCCAGGGGGTGGGGTTAGTTTACTATATAAGCAATTATTAAAACTTAAAAAAAAATTCTTATCAGAAACTACTGTCTCGATTTTAAAATAATTTCACAGAAATGATCCTTGGGTGACCCTCTACGAAGTTTGTTCAAGCCATCTTGATTTGTCAAAAAAACATGGCCGCCAGTGGGTGGGGCAAGTATAATTAGTAAAAACTTAAAATAATTTCACAGAAATGTTCCTTGGAGGATCCTTCACCAAGTTTCTCAAACCATAGTGATTTGTCAAAATATATGGCAGCCAGGGGGTGGGGTTAGTTAACTATATAGGCTATAGTAAAAAATTAAAATATCTTCTTGTCAGAAACCACCGGATCAATTTTGAAACAATTTCGCAGAAATGTTCCTTAGGTGACCCTTTACCAAGTTTGTTCAAGCCGTTGTGATTTGTAAAAAAACATGACCGCCACAGTGAGATTACTATATAGGCAGCTATAGTAAAAACTTCAAAAGCCTTTTTGTCAGAATCTACTGACCTGATTTCCATGTAATTTCACTGACATTTACCATGGGTGAAACTCTACCAAGTTTGAACTTTTCTACGCATATGTTACATCTTCAAAACAAATCAAAATTCTAACTACTTGCCCATCTCGTTTTTCTGGAATTTTGAGTGTACATGTACATGTATTATATAATCTACTTAAGTTGGGTGACTCAAGGTCAGTCAGGTGAGCGATATAGGGCCATCTTGGCCCTCTTGTTCATATTTTGACCTCTATGTCTGACATTCACCATTAAACCACAGAACTAGGTCTTTCATGCAATACATTGAATTGTCATCTCATTGTTGTTTACAAGTATGCAAAACTGTGGTTTTGTGGAATGCAAGTTACATTGACTGGATAATATATAAAATCAAGGCACACTCGGGCAAAACTTGCTCCATTCATGTTATAGTTCAAGACCACAGCAATGAAAATCTCCCTCTACCACCCCTGCAATATACCGGAACATAATGCTCTGATCTGTTGGAGATGTACATTGATGAAGTTGACTTTGTGAGTCCTGTTGCAGGTGCATAATTTTGTTATTGGTTTATATGTTAACCACTAGAAAATTATGTTTCCTGCTTGGTCCTTTCCACAAGGTGAAAAACAACAATGTCTGTTGCCAACATGGATGCTATTGCTACAGTTTCTATATCAGTGGCCCAAACACCATTAAATTCCATTTTGCTAGCACTTAAATAGTTTTTCAAATGAGAAAAATCCTTGTCAAACTTTTTTGTATACTGATAGATTTTTTTCCTAAAATAAGAATGGTGAATTTCAGTTCCTGATAAAAAATGGCTTATGTTCTGATCTGTTTCCTTTTTATTTTGAACAACAACCTCGACGATCAAAGTTTTTGTTTTAGCTTCTTCTGCCATGATGTAAAATCTAATTTTACTAAATTTAGCCACCACGAATGGTTTTTACAGCTGGCGAAAATTCGTTGCGGAAAGTAAGGATTAATCACGGTGTTAGTCGATTTCTACCGAGAGCATTACAGATCTAATACCTTAAGTCAAAGGGTATATCTATTTCAAATTGGTATAACCAAAGGTTAGGAAAACTGAGGTGATCATGTAATTTTTTTATTTGGTCTGCCCAATTTATTTTTTTCAACATCATTTTTTAACATAATTTAAACTTTTTTGGTTAACATATTAATGTCTAGTTTTTTTATGTATGTATTGTTTTTGATAAATAATATTGCTATTAAAAAAAGTAAAAAGTGCGGCCGGATGGACCATGCTAAATGGGGCCGGATTCTCCAGGGGCGGGGTAATCTTGGGGCCGGATTGTCTATGGCCGTTTCGGAGTGGGGCCGGATATGCCAGGTTCCGTATCCTAACTGGCTCTCCAATATAGTATGAGCAGGATCGAATATGGTTACTGTCCTGATTCCTGGAGTTGCTGTGTAGTGTGATGTATAATAAGTAACTCCTTAAAGATAATGTCCTCAAGACACTGAGATCATCAGCTCTATAAGTCCAGTAATCACGTAGCTGGGTAGGTCAATTTTTGCGCTTTTCTGGCCAACCTGACCAAATAACAGGTGTGTATTCTAACATCTTGTAACTTTCTTTCACCACAGGGCAAGTTTGTTGTGACAAAATGTACATGAAGATATGTCACTTCCGACAGTTCTGGGTATGTGTCTGATAAAAAAATACTTGAGGTGGTATCAGCCAGGGCTATCTGGTCCCTGGTCAGCGATCTAAAGCGAAGTCATAACCTCATTGTTGCAAAGTGATAGGCTGCAAGCCAGCTGGTGTGACACACGTTGCTTTTTTCATGATTGCTAGAAGTGGTAAATGGTCAGTATGTACTGTTATATGGAGACATAATTATACATATTGTCTAAACCTAGTCATTCCAAATAGAATAGTGTATAGCTACTTTTCTATTTGTGTCCAATTTATTTCAGACTGTGTAAGTGACTGTGCAAGTGACTTCCTTGCATAAGCTATCGGCTCACCGTCTTGTAATAGTGTTGCACCTAGACCAAATTTTGAACTATTACATCGCAAAAAATGTTTTGTGGGGTCAAACTGAAAGTATAGGACTTGGTGCTGGGGTCAATATGTCACTTTTTGAAAAGCCTTAACCTGAGGTTCTTGCCAGTGAAAAGTAACATATTTGTTCAGTACTTGTCAGAGAGGTTGTGTGACCTCTGATTTGTTTGAGGCAAGTCAATATCACACTTAGAGGATCATAGTCCATAATCCACTCAACAGATTTTGTCATTACATGGCACAGTATTATGGTCACCATAATCAAACAAAACAAAACCGAGGCATGTAATTCAAAGGTCAAGGTCACACATGTTAAGTTAGAAGTTTGATTGGAAATGATGTCTTTGTGAAGTTTGGGGATAATTATGTTGATATGCATATGTTGATATCAGGCTGTACATATTTGATATGACAAATGTGTTCATAATTTGATTGGAAATGATGTCTTTGTGAAGTTTGGTGATAATTCTGTTGATATGCAGATGTTGATATCGGGCTGTACATATTTGATATGACCAATGTGTTCATAATTTGATTGGAAATGATGTCTTTGTGAAGTTTAGGGATAATTCTGTTAATATGCAGAGGTTGATATCAGGCTGTACATATTTGATATGACCAATGTGTTCATAATTTGATTGGAAATGATGTCTTTGTGAAGTTTGGGGATAATTCTGTTTATATGCAGATGTTGATATCAGGCTGTTCATATTTGATATGACCAATGTGTTCATAATTTGATTGGAAATGATGTCTTTGTGAAGTTTGGGGATAATTCTGTTGATATGCAGATGTTGATATCGGGCTTTACATATTTGATATGACCAATGTGTTCATAATTTGATTGGAAATGATGTCTTTGTGAAGTTTTGGGATAATTATGTTGATATGCAGATGATGATATCAGGCTTAACATATTTGATATGACCAATGTGTTCATAATTTGATTGGAAATGATGTCTTGTGAAGTTTGGGGATAATTATGTTGACATGCAGATGTTGATATCAGGCTGTACACATTTGATATGACCAATGTGTTCATAATTTGATTGGAAATGATGTCTTTGTGAAGTTTGGGGATAATTATGTTGATATGCAGATGTTGATATCGGGCTGTACATATTTGATATGACCAATGTGTTCATAATTTGATTAAAAATGATGTATTTGTGAAGTTTGGGGATAATTCTGTTGATATGCAGGTGCTGATATCTGGCTGTACATATTTGATATGACCAATGTGTTCATAATTTGGTTGGAAATGATGTCTTTGTGAAGTTTGAGGACAATTACGTTGATATGCAGATGTTGATATCTGTCTGTACATATTTGATATGACCAGTGTGTTCATAATTTGATAGGAAATGATGTCTTTGTGAAGTTTGTGGATAATTATGTTGATATGCAGATGTTGCTATCAGGCTGTACATATTTGATATGACCAATGTGTTCATAATTTGATTGGAAATGATGTCTTGTGAAGTTTGGGGATAATTCTGTTGATATGCAGATATAGATATCTGGCTGTACATATTTGATA